>JAEUCK010006604.1:0-11190 GCA_017311455.1 Otocyon megalotis megalotis
AGGTTAGTGTTAGTGTTAGCGTTAGGGTTAGGGTTAGGGTTAGGGGTTAGGGTTAGGGTTAGGGTAAGAGTTAGGGGTAGGTTTAGGGTTACGGTTAGGTTAAGGGGAAGGGTTAGGATTAGGGTTAGTGTTAGTGTTAGGGTTAGGGTTAGGATTAGGGTAACGGTACAGCTTAGGGTTAGGGTTAGGTTTTCAGTACAGGTTAGGGTAAAGGTTAGGTTTAGGGTTAGGGTTAGGGTTACGGTACAGCTTAGGTTTAGGGTTAGGGTTAGTGTTACGGTGCAGGTAAGTTTTACGGTTAGAGTCAGGGTTACAGTTAAGGTTGTGGTACAGTTGTGGGTTAGGGTTACGAGTAGGGTTAGGGTTACGGTACAAGTTAGGGTTAGGGTTTGGGGTATGGTTACCGTACAGGTTAGTGTCAGAGTTAGGTTTAGGGTTAGGGTTAAGTTAGGGTTGCGGTAATGGCTAGGGTTAGGGTTAGGGTTAGGGTTACCGTACAGTTTAGGGTTAGGGTTAGGGTTACAGTTAGGGTTGTGGTACAGGTTAGGGTTAGGGTTAGGGTGACGGTTACAGTACAGGTTAGCATTAGGTTTAGGGTTAGGGTTGCGGTACAGGTTAGGGTTAGGATTAGGGTTAGGGTTAGGGTTAGGGTTACCGTACAGTATAGGGTTAGGATTAGGTAGGCTTAGGTTTGCGGTACAGGTTAGGGTATAGTTAGGGTTACAGTTATGGTACAGTTTAGCATTAGGTTTAGGTTTAGGGTTAGGGTTATGATAAAGGTTAAGGTTAGGGTTAGGATTCGGGTTACGGTACAGGTTAGGGTTAAGCTTAGGTTTAGGGTTAAAGTTTGGGTTACGGTACAAGTTATGGTTACGTTTAGGTTTAGCGTTAGGCTTAGTGTATAGGTTAGTTTTAGGGTTAGGGTTAGGGTTAGGTTTAGGGTTACGGTACAGGTTAGGGTTAGGGTTAGGGTTAGGGTTAGGTTTACGGTACAAGTTAGGGTTAGGTTTAGCGGTAGGGTTAGGGTTACAGCACAAGTTAGGGTTAAGTTTAGAGTTAGTGTTAGGGTTAGGGTTAGGGTTACCGTAACCATACAGGTTAGGGTTTTGGTTATTGTTAGGGTTATGGTTAGGTTTAGGGTTAGGTTAAGTTAGAGGTTATGGTTATGTTACTGTTAGGGTTAGAGTTACGGTGCAGGTTAGGGTTATGGTTAGGGTTAGGGTTATGGAACAACTTAGGGTTATGGTAACGATTAGGGTTAGGGTTACGTTATAGGGTAGTGTTAGGCTTAAGGTTAGGGTTAGCTTTAGTGTTACGGGACAGGGTACGGTTAGGGTTAGGTTTAGTGTTATGGTTACAATACAAGCTAGGGTTAGGGTTAGGGTTAGGTTTAGGGTTACAGTACAGGATAGGTTTAGGGTTACTGGTAGGGGTACGGTACAGGTTTGGGTTAGGGTTAGGGTTAGGTTAGGGGTAAGGTTCAAGTTAGGGTTACAGTTATGTATAGGGTTAGGTTTACGGTATAGGTTAGCGTTAGGCTTAGGAATAGGGTTAGGTTTAGGGTTATGGTACAAGTTAGGGTTAGGGTTGGGTTTACGCTACAGGTTAGGGTTAGGTTTAGTGTTAGGGTTAGGGGTACGGTAGAGGTTGGGGTTAGGGTTACGGTTAGGGTTAGTGTTAGGGTTAGGGTTAGGTTTACGGTATATGTTAGGATAGGGTTAGTGTTAGAGTTAGGGTTAGGTTTGCCATAGAGTTTACATTTAGGGTTAGGGTTAGGTACAGGTTAGGTTTATAGTTAGGTTTAAGGTTAGTGTTAGGGTTAAGGTACAGGTTAAGGTTAGGGTTAGGGTTACGGTACAGGGTAGGTTTAGGGTCAGGTTTAGTGTTTCGGTACAGATTAGGGTTAGGCTGAGTGTTAGGGTTACAGTACAGGTGACGATTAGGGATAGGGTTAGGGTTATGTTTAGGGTTACAGAACAGGTTTGGTTAGGTTTAGGGTAAGTGTTACGGTACAGGAAAGGGATACGGTTAGGGTTAGGGGTAGGGTTACGGTAGAGGTTAGGGTAGTTTTTAGGTTTAGGGTTACGGTACAGTTTATGGTTAGGTTTAGGGTTAGGATTTGAGTACAGGTTAGGTAAAGGTTAGTTTTAGGGTTAGGTTTAGGTTACGGTACACCTTAGTTTTAGGGTTAGGGTTAGTGTTATGGTACAGGTAAGGGTTACGGTTTGGGTTAGGGTAACGGTTAGGGTGCGGTACAGTTGTGGGTAGGATTAAGGGTAGGGTTAGGGTTACGGTTACGGTTATGGTTCAGGGTAGAGTTAGGTTTAGGGGTAGGGTTACGGTGCTAGTTAGGGTTAGGGTTAGTGTTTGGTTAGGATTAAGGTACAGGTTAGGGTTAGGGTTAGGGTTGGGGTAGGGTTAGGGTAATGGTTAGGGGTAGGGTTAACGTACAGGTTAGTGTCAGTGTTACGTTTAGGGTTTGGGTTAGGGTTAGGTTTGCGGTACAGGTTAGGGTTAGTGTTAGGGTTAGGGTTAGGGTCACCGTACAGGTTAGGGTTAGGGTTAGTTTTGCAGTACATGTTAGGGTTAGGGTCAGAGTTAGTGTTACGGTACAGGTTAGCATTAGGGTTAGGGTTAGGGTTACGGTACATGTTAGGGTTAGGGATAGGTTTAGTGTTATGGTTATGGTACAGGTTATGGTTAGTTTTAGGGTTAGGTTTACGGTTACGGTTCGGGTTAGGGTTAGGGTTAGGGTTACGTATAGGTTAGAATTAGGGTTAGATTTAGGGTTACGTTTAGGGTTACGGTACAGGTTAGAGTTTGGTTAGGGTTAGGATTAGGGTTACGGTACAATTTAGGATTAGGTTTAGGGTTAGGGTTAGGGTTACGGTATAGGTTAGGTTTAGGTTTAGGGTTAGGGTTAGAGTTAGGGTTACTGTGCCGTTTAGGTTTAGGGTTAGTTTTAGGGTTAGGTTTACCATACAGGTTAGTTTTGGGTTAGGTTTGCCATAGAGGTTAGGGTTAGGTTTAGCGTTAGTGTACAGGTTAGGTTTAGAGTTAGGGTTAGGGTTAGCGTTAAGGTTATGGTACAGGTTACTGTTAGGATTAGGGTTAGGGTTACAGTACAGGGTAGAGTTAGGGTTATGGTTAGGGTACGGTACAAGTTAGGGTTAGGGTTAGGGTTAGTGTTAGGGTTAGGTTTACGGTATAAGTTAGGGTTAGGGTTAGTGTTAGGTTTAGGGTTACCATACAGGTTAGGTTCAGGGTTAGGTTTGTGTTAGGGTTAGGTTTAGGTTTGCGGTACAGGTTATGGTTATGGTTAGTGTTAGGGTTAGTGTTAGGTTTAGGATTTGGTTTTAGGGTTAGGGTTAGTGTTAGGGTTAGGGTTTCGTTTGTCAAAGCGTTTAGGCTTATTGTTAGGGTTAGGGTACAGGTTAGGTTTAGAGCTATGGTTAGGGTTATGGTTAGGGTTATGGTACAGTGTAGGTTTAGGGTTAGGTTTAGGTTAGGTTTACGATACAGGTTATGCTTAGGGTTAGTATTAAGATTAGGGTTACGGTACAGCTTAGTATTAGGGTTATGGTTATGGTTAGGGTAAGGGTTAGGATTAGGTTACGGTACCGGTTAGGGTTACGGATAGGTGTAGGGTTATGGTAAAGTTAATGGTTAGGTTTAGTGTTAGGGTTACCGTACGGGATAGGTTTAGGGTTAGGGTTATTTTTACGGGACATGTCAGGGTTACAGTTAGAGTAAGGGTTAGGGTTATTGTGAGAGTTGCCTTACAGGTGTGGGTTAGAGTTACTGGTAGTGTTAGGTTAGGGTTACGGTACAGATTAGCATTAGGGTTACGGTTAGGGTAGGGTTAGAATTAGGGTTACGGTATAGGTTAGGGTTAGGTTTAGGGTTAGGGTTAGGGTTATGGTACAGGTTAGGGTTAGGGTTAGTGTTAGGTTTAGGGTTAGGGTTAGGATTAGTTTTAGGGTTAAGTTTACAGTACCGGTTAGGTTTAGGGTTAGGTTTAGGGTTAGGGTTACCATACAGGTGAGGGTTAGGGTTAGGGTTAGCAAGAGGGTTAGGGTTAGGGTTACCGTACAGGTTAGGGTCAGGGTTAGGGTTAGGGTTAGGGTTAGGGTTAGGTTTGCGGAACAGGTTAGTGTTAGGGTAAGGATAAGGTTTAGAGTTATGGTACAAGTAAGGGTAAGGTTTGGGGTTGGTGTTAGTGTTAGTGTTATGGTACCGGACAGGTTAGGTTCAGGGTTAGAGTTAGGGTTAGGATTAGGGTTAGTTTTAGGGTTTGGGGTTAGTGTTATGGTTAGGGTTAGAGTTAGGGTTAGGGGTTATGGTTTGGGTTATGGGTTAGAGTTAGGGAAGTGTTAGGGTTAGGGTTAGGGTAAGTGGTTAGGGTTAGGGTTAGAGTTAGGGGTTAGCGTTAGTGTTAGGGTTAGGAGTTAGGGGTTAGAGGTTAGGGTTATGGTTATGGTTAGGTTTAGGCGTTAGGGTTTGGGTTAGGGTTAAGGCTAGGGTAAGGGGTTAGGGATAGGGTCAGGGTTACGTTAGGGGTAGGGTTAGGGCTTGGGGTTAGGTTTAGCGTGGGTTAGTGTTAGGGTTACGGTTAAGGTTAGAGTTAGGGTTAGAGTTAGGGTTAGGGTTAGGGTTACGGTTAGGGTTAGGGTTAGGGTTACGGTTAGGGTTACGGTAGAGGTTAGTGTTAGGGTTAGGTTTTCGGTACAGTTTAGTGTTAGGGTTAGGGTTAGGTTTAGGCTTACAGTATAGGTTAGGGTTAGGGTTAGGGTTAGGGATAGGGTTAGGGTTACAGTACTGGTTACATTTAGGTTTAGGGTTATTTTTACGGTACAGGTAAGTTTTACGGTTATGGTTAGTTTTAGGGTTAGGGTTAGGGTTACGGTACAGCTTAGGTTTAGGGTAGGGTTAGTGTCACGGTACAGGTAAGGGTTACGGTGAGGTTTAGGTTACGGTTATGGTAGCGGTACAGTTGTGGGTTAGGGTTACGGGTAGTGTTAGGGTTAGTGTTAGGGTTACGGTACAGGGTAGGGTTAGGTTTAGGGTTAGGGTTAGTGTTACGGTACAGGTAAGTTTTATGGTTAGGGTTAGGGTTACTGTTAGGGTTAGGGTTAGGTTTGCCATATAGTTGTTTTTTAGAGATAGGTGTAGTGTTAGTGTTAGGGTTAGGGTTTAGGTACAGGTTAGTGTGAGCGTAAGAGTTAGGGTTACGGTACAGGTTAGGGTTAAGTTTAGGGTTAGGGTTAGTTTTAGGGTGAGGGTTACGGTACAGGGTGGGTTTTAGCTTTAGGGTTAGGGTTAGGGTTAGAGTTAGTGTTACGGTACATATTGGGGTTAGGGTTAGTTTTAGGGTTAGGGTTAGGTTTACGGTTAGGGTTAGAGTTAGGGTTAGGGTTAGGGTTAGGGTTAGGGTTACGGTTAGAGTTAGGGTTATGGTTAGGGTTACGGTACAGGTTAGGGTCAGGTTTAGGTTTTCGGTACAGTTTAGGGTTAGGGTTATGGTTAGGTTAGGGTTACGGTATAGGTTAGGGTTATGGTGAGGAATAGCGTTAGGTTTACAGTACTGGTTACGTTTAGGTTTAGGGTTATTTTTACAGTACAGGTTTGTTTTACGGTTATGGTTAGATTTAGGGTTAGGGTTAGGGTTACGGTACAGCTTAGGTTTAGGGTAGGGGTAGTGTCACTGTACAGGTAAGGGTTACAGTTAGGTTTAGGTTACGGTTATGGTTGTGGTACAGTTGTGGGTTAGGGTTACAGGTAGTGTTAGGTTTAGGGTTAGGGTTACGGTTCAGGGTAGGGATAGATTTAGGGGTAGGGTTAGTGTTACAGTACAGGTAAGTTTTATGCTTAGGGTTAAGGTTACGGTTAGGGTTAGGTTTAGGGTTGCTGTACAGGTGTGGTTTGGGTTTACGGGTAGGGTTAGTGTTGGGGTTAGCGGTAGGGTTACGGTACAGGTTACGGTGAGGGTAAGGGATAGGGATGCGGTAGAGTTTAGGGTTACGGTTACGCGTACGGTACAGGTTAGCATTAAGTTTAAGTTTAGTGTTAGGATTACGGTTATGGTTAGGGATAGGTTTAGGGTTAGGGTTAGTGTTACGGTACAGGTATGGGTTACGGTGAGAGTGAGGGTTATGGGTATGGTCGCGGTCCAGTTGTGGGTAGGGTTACGGGTAGCGTTAGGGTTAAGGTTAGGGTTACGTTTCAGGGTAGGTTTAGGTTTAGGGTTAGAGGTACGGTACAGGTTATGGTTAGGGTTAGGGTTTCAGTACAGGTTAGGGTAAAGGTTAGTTTTAGGGTTAGGGTTACGGTACAGCTTAGGTTATTTTAGGGTTAGTTTTACGGTACAGGTAAGGGTTACAGTTGGGGTTAGGGTTACGGTTAAGTTTGTGGTACAGTTATGCGTTAGGATTACGTGTAGGGTTAGGTTTACATTACAAGTTAGGGTTAGGATTAGGGTTATGGTAGGGTTACGGTATAGGTTAGGGTTAGGGTTTGGGTTGGAGTTAGGGTTAGGCTTATAGTTAGGGGTAGGGTTACCGTACAGGTTCGTGTCAGGGTAAGGTTTAGGGTTGGGGTTAGGGTTAGGGTTGCGGTACTGGTTAGGGTTAGGTTTAGGGTTAGGTTTAGGGTTAGGGTTATAGTACAGTTTAGGGTTAGGGTTAGGGTTAGGGTGGCGGTACAGGTTAGGGTTAAGGTTAGGGTGATGGTTACTGTACAGGTTAGCATTAGGTTTAGGGTTAGGGTTAGGGTTAGGGTTAGGATTAGTGTTACAGTACAGGTTAGGGTTAGGTTTAGTGTTAGGGTTAGGTTTGCCGTAGAGTTTAGATTTAGGGTTAGGGTTAGGGTACAGGTTAGGTTTATAGTTAGGTTTAAGGTTAGGGTTAGGGTTACGGTACAGGTTAGGATTAGGGTAGGGTTACGGTACAGGGTAGGGTTAGGATTAGGTTTAGGGTTTCGGTACAGATTAGGGTTATGGTTAGTATTAGGGTTAAAGTACAGGTTAGTATAGGGTTAGGGTTATGTTTATGGTTACGGTACAGGTTAGGTTTAGGTTTACGTTAAGTGTTATGGTACAGGTAAGGGTTACGGTTAGGGTTAGGGTTAGGGTTACAGTTAAGTGTTAGGGTTAGGGTTAGGTTTAAGGTAAGGTGTAGGGTTAGGGTTAGGGTTGCGGTACAGTTGTGGGTTAGGGTTACAGGTAGGGTTAGTGTTACTGTTAGGGATAGGGTTAAGGTTACGGCACAGGTTAGGTTTACGATTAGGGGTATGGTAAGGGTTATGATTAGGGTTAGCATTAGGGTTAGGGTTAGGGTTACGGTACAGGTTAGAGTTATGTTAGGGTTAGGGTTAGGGTTAGGGTTATGGTTACGGTACTGGTTAGGGTTAGGCTTAGGGTTGGGGTTAGGTTTACGGTTAGGGAAACTGTACAGGTTAGGGATATGTTTATGGTTATGGTTAGGGTTAGGGTTAAGGTTAGGTTTAGGGTACAGTTATGGGTTAGGTTTAGGGTTAGTGTTACAGTACAGTTTAGGGTTAGGGTTAGGGTTATGGTTAGGTTTGCCATAGAGGTTAGGGTTAGGGTTAGGTTTAGTTTACAGGTTAGGTTTAGAGTTAGGGTTAATTTTAGGGTTAGGGATATGGTTCCGGTAAAACTTAGGGTTAGGGTTAGGGTTATGGTACAGGGAATGCTTAGGGTTAGGTTTAGGTTTAGGGTTACGATACAATTAGGGTTAGAGTTAGTGTTATGGTTAGGGTTACGGTATAGGTTAGTGTTAGTGTTAGCGTTAGGGTTAGGGTTAGGGTTAGGGGTTAGGGTTAGGGTTAGGGTAAGAGTTAGGGGTAGGTTTAGGGTTACGGTTAGGTTAAGGGGAAGGGTTAGGATTAGGGTTAGTGTTAGGGTTAGGGTTAGGGTTAGGATTAGGGTAACGGTACAGCTTAGGGTTAGGGTTAGGGTTAGGTTTTCAGTACAGGTTAGGGTAAAGGTTAGGTTTAGGGTTAGGGTTAGGGTTACGGTACAGCTTAGGTTTAGGGTTAGGGTTAGTGTTACGGTGCAGGTAAGTTTTACGGTTAGAGTCAGGGTTACAGTTAAGGTTGTGGTACAGTTGTGGGTTAGGGTTACGAGTAGGGTTAGGGTTACGGTACAAGTTAGGGTTAGGGTTTGGGGTATGGTTACCGTACAGGTTAGTGTCAGAGTTAGGTTTAGGGTTAGGGTTAAGTTAGGGTTGCGGTAATGGCTAGGGTTAGGGTTAGGGTTAGGGTTACCGTACAGTTTAGGGTTAGGGTTAGGGTTACAGTTAGGGTTGTGGTACAGGTTAGGGTTAGGGTTAGGGTGACGGTTACAGTACAGGTTAGCATTAGGTTTAGGGTTAGGGTTGCGGTACAGGTTAGGGTTAGGATTAGGGTTAGGGTTAGGGTTAGGGTTACCGTACAGTATAGGGTTAGGATTAGGTAGGCTTAGGTTTGCGGTACAGGTTAGGGTATAGTTAGGGTTACAGTTATGGTACAGTTTAGCATTAGGTTTAGGTTTAGGGTTAGGGTTATGATAAAGGTTAAGGTTAGGGTTAGGATTCGGGTTACGGTACAGGTTAGGGTTAAGCTTAGGTTTAGGGTTAAAGTTTGGGTTACGGTACAAGTTATGGTTACGTTTAGGTTTAGCGTTAGGCTTAGTGTATAGGTTAGTTTTAGGGTTAGGGTTAGGGTTAGGTTTAGGGTTACGGTACAGGTTAGGGTTAGGGTTAGGGTTAGGGTTAGGTTTACGGTACAAGTTAGGGTTAGGTTTAGCGGTAGGGTTAGGGTTACAGCACAAGTTAGGGTTAAGTTTAGAGTTAGTGTTAGGGTTAGGGTTAGGGTTACCGTAACCATACAGGTTAGGGTTTTGGTTATTGTTAGGGTTATGGTTAGGTTTAGGGTTAGGTTAAGTTAGAGGTTATGGTTATGTTACTGTTAGGGTTAGAGTTACGGTGCAGGTTAGGGTTATGGTTAGGGTTAGGGTTATGGAACAACTTAGGGTTATGGTAACGATTAGGGTTAGGGTTACGTTATAGGGTAGTGTTAGGCTTAAGGTTAGGGTTAGCTTTAGTGTTACGGGACAGGGTACGGTTAGGGTTAGGTTTAGTGTTATGGTTACAATACAAGCTAGGGTTAGGGTTAGGGTTAGGTTTAGGGTTACAGTACAGGATAGGTTTAGGGTTACTGGTAGGGGTACGGTACAGGTTTGGGTTAGGGTTAGGGTTAGGTTAGGGGTAAGGTTCAAGTTAGGGTTACAGTTATGTATAGGGTTAGGTTTACGGTATAGGTTAGCGTTAGGCTTAGGAATAGGGTTAGGTTTAGGGTTATGGTACAAGTTAGGGTTAGGGTTGGGTTTACGCTACAGGTTAGGGTTAGGTTTAGTGTTAGGGTTAGGGGTACGGTAGAGGTTGGGGTTAGGGTTACGGTTAGGGTTAGTGTTAGGGTTAGGGTTAGGTTTACGGTATATGTTAGGATAGGGTTAGTGTTAGAGTTAGGGTTAGGTTTGCCATAGAGTTTACATTTAGGGTTAGGGTTAGGTACAGGTTAGGTTTATAGTTAGGTTTAAGGTTAGTGTTAGGGTTAAGGTACAGGTTAAGGTTAGGGTTAGGGTTACGGTACAGGGTAGGTTTAGGGTCAGGTTTAGTGTTTCGGTACAGATTAGGGTTAGGCTGAGTGTTAGGGTTACAGTACAGGTGACGATTAGGGATAGGGTTAGGGTTATGTTTAGGGTTACAGAACAGGTTTGGTTAGGTTTAGGGTAAGTGTTACGGTACAGGAAAGGGATACGGTTAGGGTTAGGGGTAGGGTTACGGTAGAGGTTAGGGTAGTTTTTAGGTTTAGGGTTACGGTACAGTTTATGGTTAGGTTTAGGGTTAGGATTTGAGTACAGGTTAGGTAAAGGTTAGTTTTAGGGTTAGGTTTAGGTTACGGTACACCTTAGTTTTAGGGTTAGGGTTAGTGTTATGGTACAGGTAAGGGTTACGGTTTGGGTTAGGGTAACAGTTAGGGTGCGGTACAGTTGTGGGTAGGATTAAGGGTAGGGTTAGGGTTACGGTTACGGTTATGGTTCAGGGTAGAGTTAGGTTTAGGGGTAGGGTTACGGTGCTAGTTAGGGTTAGGGTTAGTGTTTGGTTAGGATTAAGGTACAGGTTAGGGTTAGGGTTAGGGTTGGGGTAGGGTTAGGGTAATGGTTAGGGGTAGGGTTAACGTACAGGTTAGTGTCAGTGTTACGTTTAGGGTTTGGGTTAGGGTTAGGTTTGCGGTACAGGTTAGGGTTAGTGTTAGGGTTAGGGTTAGGGTCACCGTACAGGTTAGGGTTAGTGTTAGTTTTGCAGTACATGTTAGGGTTAGGGTCAGAGTTAGTGTTACGGTACAGGTTAGCATTAGGGTTAGGGTTAGGGTTACGGTACATGTTAGGGTTAGGGATAGGTTTAGTGTTATGGTTATGGTACAGGTTATGGTTAGTTTTAGGGTTAGGTTTACGGTTACGGTTCGGGTTAGGGTTAGGGTTAGGGTTACGTATAGGTTAGAATTAGGGTTAGATTTAGGGTTACGTTTAGGGTTACGGTACAGGTTAGAGTTTGGTTAGGGTTAGGATTAGGGTTACGGTACAATTTAGGGTTAGGTTTAGGGTTAGGGTTAGGGTTACGGTATAGGTTAGGTTTAGGTTTAGGGTTAGGGTTAGAGTTAGGGTTACTGTACCGTTTAGGTTTAGGATTAGTTTTAGTGTTAGGTTTACCATACAGGTTAGGTTTGGGTTAGGTTTGCCATAGTGGTTAGGGTTAGATTTAGTGTTAGTGTACAGGTTAGATTTAGAGTTAGGGTGAGGGTTAGCGTTAAGGTTATGGTACAGGTTACTGTTAGGGTTAGGGTTAGTGTTACAGTACAGGGTAGAGTTAGGGTTAGTGTTAGGGTATGGTACAAGTTAGGGTTAGGGTTAGGGTTAGTGTTAGGGTTAGGTTTATGGTATAAGTTAGGGTTAGGGTTAGTGTTAGGTTTAGGGTTACCATACAGGTTAGGTTCAGGGTTAGGGTTTGTGTTAGGGTTAGGTTTAGGTTTGCGGTACAGGTTATGGTTATGGTTAGTGTTAGGGTTAGTGTTAGGTTTAGGGTTTGGTTTTAGGGTTAGGGTTAGTGTTAGGGTTAGGGTTTCGTTTGTCAA